>ML769528.1:0-22849 GCA_009733575.1 Gymnopus androsaceus JB14 | reverse complement strand
AAGGGCTCGTTTGGCATTTGCTCAGAAGTATTGGAATGGACTGTAGATGATTGGAAGAGGTTTGTTTGGTCAGATGAGAACAAAATCAATAGATACGGGTCAGATGGGCAGCAGTATGTATGGGGAAGAAAGGGGAATCAGTAGGAGAAAAGGCATCAAGGAAACTGTAAAGTTTTGGGGAGGAAATATCATGGTGTGGGGATGTATGGGATGGGAAGGTGTGGAATTTGGTGGAGGTTGAGGGGAGATGAATGGGGAGCAGTTATGTTGACATTTTGGATGGCAATCTCTTGGAAAGCATGGAAAATCTGCTTCTTGATCCAGAGATAGCCATCTTTCAGCAGGATAATGACCCTAAACACACCTCCAAAGTTGCTGCCAAGTGGTTTGATGACCATGAGATCAACTGTATGGATTGGCCTGCACAGTCCCCTGATCTCAATCCCATTGAACATCTCTGGACAACCCTCAAAAACAAACTTAATGAATATGACAAGCCACCCTCTGGAGCTTGGGAGTTGTGGGACAGAGTGGCAGAAAAATGGGGGGAAATTACCGAGGAAGATTGTCAGAGGTTAATTAGGAGCATGCCAAGAAGGCTGAAAGCAGTTGTGTGTGCACATGGAGATCATACCAAGTATTAGACTACCTTTTCTGTATTTCAATGTGCATATCAAAAAATTGTCCAAATGGATCATTGAATTGAATTGCTTATATCTCAATGAGTTCTAATCCAAACAAGACAAACCAGATATGTACATGGAGCCAGGATCCAGGGCTCTTTAGGCTCCACTAATCACTTTTTGATATATATAATATCTATCTTGCAAATCCTGGATCTTTCCAAAAGTGTCAAACATGTGGACAATTTTTTGACCCACTGTATCAGTACTCACTTCAGGCTGCCCCATTTTATATCTTCTTAGATAGTCCAAAGTGTAACAATCTAGTAACTAATATGATCAAAATCCACAGGAAATCCAGGGCCCTGGAATCCATACGCCCTGCCTGGAATCCATATGGCTAGGACCTCTGGCACCCTTTGGATATGGATTCCATGCATGTTGCATGGATTCCATACACTGGTAAATATAGCAGTGTATGGATTCCATGCATGTCGCATGGAATCCGTGCACTGGTAAAAATAGTAGTGTATGGATTCCATGCACGGTGCATGGAATCCATGAACTAGTAAAAATAGTAAGGTATGGATTCCATGCATGTTGCATGGATTCCATACACTGGTAAAAATAGTAGTGTATGGATTCCATGCACTAGTAAAAATAGTAGTGTATGGATTTCATGCATGTTGAATGGAATCCATGCACTAGTAAAAATAGTAGCGCATGGATTCCATGCACTAGAAAAAATAGTAGTGTATGGATTCCGTGCACTGGTAAATATAGTAGTGTATGGATTCCATGCATGTTGCATGGAATCCATGAACTAGGAAAAATAGTAGTGTACGGATTCCATGCATGTCGCATGGAATCCATGCACTAGTAAAAATAGTGGTGTATGGATTCCATGCATGTCGCATGGATTCCATGCACTGGTAAAAATGGTAGTGTATGGATTCCATGCATGTTGCATGGATTCCATGGACTATTAAAAATAGTAGTGTATGGATTCCATGCATGTTGCATGGAATCCATGGACTAGTAAAAATAGTAGCGTATGGATTCCATGCATGTTGCACGGAATCCATGCACTAGTAAAAATAGTAGTGTATGGATTCCATGCATGTCGCATGGAATCCATGCACTAGTAAAAATAGTGGTGTATGGATTCCATGCATGTCGCATGGATTCCATGCACTGGTAAAAATGGTAGTGTATGGATTCCATGCATGTTGCATGGATTCCATGGACTATTAAAAATAGTAGTGTATGGATTCCATGCATGTTGCATGGAATCCATGGACTAGTAAAAATAGTAGCGTATGGATTCCATGCATGTTGCACGGAATCCATGCACTAGTAAAAATAGTAGTGTATGGATTCCATGCATGTCGCATGGAATCCATACACTAGTAAAAATAGTAGCGTATGGATTCCAGGCATGTCGCATGGATTCCATGCACTAGTAAAAATAGTGGTGTATGGATTCCATGCACTAGTAAAAATAGCGGTGTATGGACTCCATGCATGTCACATGGAATCCATGCACTGGTAAAAATAGTAGTGTATGGATTCCATGCATGGTGCATGGAATCCATGAACTAGTAAAAATAGTAGGGTATGGATTCCATGCATGTTGCATGGATTCCATACACTGGTAAAAATAGTAGTGTATGGATTCCATGCATGTTGCATGGAATCCTTGAACTAGTAAAAATAGTAGTGTATGGATTCCATGCATGTCGCATGGAATCCATGCACTAGTAAAAATAGTGGTGTATGGATTCCATGCACTAGTAAAAATAGCAGTGTATGGACTCCATGCATGTCACATGGAATCCATGCACTGGTAAAAATAGTAGTGTATCATGGAATCCATGCACTAGTAAAAATAGTAGTGTATGGATTCCATGCATGTTGCATGGAATCCATGCACTAGTAAAAATAGTAGGGTATGGATACCATGCATGTCGCATGGATTCCATAAACTGGTAAATATAGTAGTGTATGGATTCCATGCATGTCACATGGAATCCATGCACTAGTAAAAATAGTAAGGTATGATTCCATGCATGTCGCATGGATTCCATACACTGGTAAATATAGTAGTGTATGGATTCCATGCATGTCGCATGGAATCCATGCATGTCGCATGGAATCCATGCACTAGTCAAAATAGTAGTGTATGGATTCCATACATGTCGCATGGAATCCATGCACTGGTAAAAATAGTAGGGTATGGATTCCATGCATGTTGCATGGATTCCATACACTGGTAAATATAGTACTGTATGGATTCCATGCGTGTCGCATGGAATCCATGCACTAGTCAAAATAGTAGTGTATGGATTCCATACATGTCACATGGAATCCATGTACTCGTAAAAATAGTAGGGTATGGATTCCATGCATGTTGCATGGATTCCATACACTGGTAAATATAGTACTGTATGGATTCCATGCGTGTCGCATGGAATCCATGCACTAGTCAAAATAGTAGTGTATGGATTCCATACATGTCACATGGAATCCATGTACTCGTAAAAATAGTAGGGTATGGATTCCATGCATGTTGCATGGATTCCATACACTGGTAAATATAGTACTGTATGGATTCCATGCGTGTTGCATGGAATCCATGCACTAGTCAAAATAGTAGTGTATGGATTCCATACATGTCACATGGAATCCATGCACTCGTAAAAATAGTAGTGTATGGATTCCATGCATGTTGCATGGATTCCATAAAACTGGTAAATATAGTACTGTATGGATTCCATGCGTGTCGCATGGAATCCATGCACTAGTCAAATACTATTTTCACTAGTGCCACCTGATATTACCCCTTGATGGTAACATTACATACAATTGATAGGATTATCTCTGCTATGTAAAGATAGCGTCAAGAGTAATAGGGTAGATATAGCGAGATACCTGTAAAGTACTAGTAAATTTACTCATGAGTTCACTGAGGGTAAGACTTGCTGCGTGCATTCGAACCCCAGTAGTGATATATAATTTATATAGGTACGTGAAGACGCCTTCGGATCCCGGAAATTATGACCAACTCCCTGCCGAAGTCAATCAATGTCACTACCAATCATATGCATATGTCTCCCGCTCATTGATCCCTCTCTCCCCGCCACCCGATATTACCCAATTATGGTTACATCCCGGTTTCCCGCTCACTGTCCCCGCCTCCCCGCCCATTATGACAATGGGATATGTAGTATCCCTACTTGTAAAATTAGATAAATAGACACGTAGTAAATAATGACGACCATTGAGTACTTGAACAGTCCACATGACCTGACTGCAAGTTCATAGGATGCACGGTTTCATGCTAAAAAAAAAATTGAGCGCCGCCATTATAAAGCACGGAAGCATGCTTACATACCTTATCTTTGTCTGCTCCGTGAAGGAAAACACTTCATTACCATTTATCATCTCTAAAATGGACGTTCGAAGATGTCCGGAAATGCGGTCCGTAGGCGCTTAGCTCGTACTCAGTGCTCGAAACGACGAGCTTGAGCAGTCAAATGATTGTGGATATGTCCCGGACCTATCGGCAACACATCTATAAGGTCTATCGTCATTCCACCAGCTGTTAATTTCGAAATTCAGCGGTTAAAAAATAGGATATTTGTCATTTTGTGTACTGGTTACCCTAAAAACTCGAGTTCATTGCAGATAACAGTGAACTCAAGGAGGAACTAGAACATCTTGCAACTTATAATGCTATTACCATGATCTAGTAGTGTAGTTGACTTATATACTACAGAACTGTGCTTGTCTGAATACTTGAAGGCATGGTAACAAGTTTCGGTGCAGTTTGGATACTACATCCATTGACAAAACCTACTTTAATGTTGTATGTAGCCCGCGATTATTTCTATGAGTGTAAGTTTACCATATATGATAGCGATACATGTCCATAACATGTTGCTCAAGTCTGAGGTGCCACCTATTTCACCTTTCCCTTGAGCCCATTGCTTCATGCAATGAGCTTGGTGAGTCGATGTCATATCCTTGGATAGCAATGGGATCAACAGCTTAATTAATGATCTACTGGATTCAAAATGTAAAATATACTGTCTAGATGTGTTCCCGATAGGTCCGGGACATATCCACAATCATCTGACTGCTCAAGCTCGTCGTTTCGAGCACTGAGTACGAGCTAAGCGCCCACGGACCGCATTTCCGGACGTCTTCGAACGTCCAATTTAGAGGGACAAATGGTAATGAAGTGTTTTCCTTCACGGAGCAGACATAGATAAGGTATGTTAGCATGCTTCCGTGCTTTATAATGGCAGCGCTCAATTTTTTTTTTAGCATGTAACCGTGCATCCTATGACCTTGCAGTCAGGTCATGTGGACTGTTCAAATACTCAATGGTTGTTATTATTGACTACGTTTCTATTTATCGAATTTTACAAGTAGGGATACTACATATCCCATTGTCATAATGGGCAGGGAGGCAGGGACAGTGAGCGGGAAGGCGGGATGTACATATGTCATGGCGGTGACATGAGAGGGGTGGTGATGTACTGTCTGATAGCATGAGTGACGGTAAGTCGGTCATGATATCCGAAGGTGCCTGCACAAGCCTTTGGATTTCAAGCCCGCGCACCCAAGTCTTAGCCTCAGTAAACTCATTAGTATATTACTAGTACTTTACAATGTTTCGCTAAATCTGTCCTATTACCCTTAACGCTATCTTTACATAGCGAAGACAATCCTATCAATGCTATGTAAAGATACCATCATTGGGTAATATCAGGTGATGGGGAGAGAGGGATCAATGAGCGGGAGGCATATGCATATGATTGGTAGTGACATTGATTGACTTTGGCAGGGAGTCGGTCATGATTTCCGGGATCCGAAGACGTCTTCACGTACCTATATAAATTATCTATCACTCATACACTACTATTTTTACTAGTCCATGGATTCCATGCAACACGTACGGAATCCATACACTACTATTTTTACTAGTGCATGGATTCCATGCAACACATATGAAATCCATACACTACTACTTTTACTAGTGCATGGAATCCATACACTACTATTTTTACTAGTGTATGGATTCCATGCGACATGTATGGAATCCATACACTACTATTTTTACTAGTGCATGGATTCCATGCAACACGTACGGAATCCATACACTACTATTTCTACTAGTGCATGGAATCCATACACTACTATTTTTACTAGTGCATGGATTCCATGCAACACGTATGGAATCCATACACTACTATTTTTACTAGTGCATGGAATCCATGCAACACGTATGGAATCCATACACTACTATTTTTACTAGTGTATGGATTCCATGCAACATGTAAGGAATCCATACAATACTATTTTCACTAGTGCATGGATTCCATGCAACATGCATGGAATCCATACACTACTATTTTTACTAGTGCATGGATTCCATGCAACACGTATGGAATCCATACACTACTATTTTTACAAGTGCATGGAATCCATACACTACTATTTTTACTAGTGCATGGATTCCATGCGACATGTATGGAATCCATACACTACTATTTTTATGAGTGCATGGATTCCATGCAACAGGTATGGAATCCATACACTACTATTTTTACCAGTGCATGGATTCCATGCAACACGTATGGAATCCATACACTACTATTTTTACTAGTGCATGGATTCCATGCAACATGTATGGAATCTATACACTACTATTTTTACGAGTGCATGGATTCCATGCAACACGTATGGAATCCATACACTACTATTTTTACAAGTGCATGGAATCCATACACTACTATTTTTACTAGTGCATGGATTCCATGCGACATGTATGGAATCCATGCACCACTATTTTTACTAGTGCATGGAATCCATACGCTACTATTTTACTAGTGCATGGATTCCATGCAACATGCATGGAATCCATATCCAAAGGGTGCCAGAGGTCCTAGCCGTATGGATTCCAGGCAGGGCGTATGGATTCCAGGGCCCTGGATTTCCTGTGGATTTTGATCATATTAGTTACTGGATTGTTACACTTTGGACTATCTAACTAGTTACTTTTCCTGGTAGACTGGAATGCAGTACTAGTACCACCATTAGGTTAGTTACTAGTACGACTTATTGGTACCAGTACAACCATTAGATTCCTTACTAGTATGACCTTACACCCACCCTCCCAGTGCTTATGGGCGCTTATTTATCCAAAAAATGTCGGGAATCAGGCTTGATAAATCCTTCAAAAATCATCAAAGATTATCAAAATATTTCGGCATTATTGTTCCCCCCCGGTGCATATGGGCACATATGGGTGCTCATTTGACCGCAGAACGTTGGGAATTGAGCTTGATAAATTCTGGAAAAATCGTGAAAAATAGTGAAAATATTTGGGCATTGTTATCCCGCCCACCAGCACTTTTGGGTGTGTATTTTCCTGCCAAATAACGGGAATGGAGCTTGATAAATCTCGGAAAAATGATAAAAAAATCATGAAAATATTTAGGGATTGTTTTTCCACCTCCCACTGATTATGGCACCTCATGTCCAAATAAGGTCATGTAACACATGTGACACTGTCACACTACATATATTATATACCTTAACTGATTATGGCACCTCATGCCTGAATGTTCTCATGTGACACATGTGACACTGTCACACTACATATACAGTATACCTTAACTGTAACTCTCCTTCTGGAATTCATCCTCATTGCAATCAAAAGTGTAATCTGTAGTTTGTGTGACAGTGTCACATGCAGGCTGATGGGATCAGCAGAGGTAGGTTGCTGGGTGTAGATGAGAAAGTCATCACTGTAACTATCAATCGCTATTTCACAAATTTCAATTGGTACTGTGTGACAGTGTCACATGACTATTACTATACTTCACATGCACTACTATATTTACTTGTACATGGAATCCATACACTACTATATTTACTAGTGCATGGAATCCATACACTACTATTTTTATTAGTGCATGGATTCCATGCAACATGCCTGGAATCCATGCGACATGCCTGGAATCCATACACTACTATTTTTACTAGTCCATGGATTCCATGCAACATGCCTGGAATCCATACACTACTATTTTTACTAGTCCATGGATTCCATGCAACATGCCTGGAATCCATACACTACTATTTTTACCAGTGCATGGATTCCATGCGACATGCCTGGAATCCATACACTACTATTTTTACTAGTGCATGGATTCCATGCAACATGCCTGGAATCCATACACTACTATTTTTACTAGTGCATGGATTCCATGCAACATGCCTGGAATCCATACACCACTGTTTTTACCAGTGCATGGAATCCATGTGACATGCCTGGAATCCATACACTACTATTTTTACTAGTGCATGGAATCCATACACTACTACTTCTACTAGGGCATAGATTCCATGCAACATGTATGGAATCCATGCACCACTATATTTACTAGTGCATGGATTCCATGCGACATGCCTGGAATCCATACACTACTATTTTTACTAGTGCATGGATTCCATGCGACATGCATGGAATCCAGGTGGGGTGTATGGATTCCAGGCGGGGCCCCTGGATTTCCTGTGGATTTTGATCATATTAGTTACTGGATTGTTACACTTTGGACCATCTAACTAGTTACTTTTCCTGGTAGACTGGAATGTCCCTAGCCTCTATCGAAATAATCATCCTTCAATACAGTCATATACTCTCAAAGCCTGATATAAGAAGTATTCTAATTTATTCTAGTGAACGTGCTCAGCCTGTACCGAGACAAGTCATGTACTCCCCTGATACCAAAGTAAGCCACAAAATTGCTATTCTAGTAAATGAGATAATCAGTCCTTTGATATGGTCATGTACTCCCCTGATACCAAAGTAAATAAGTCACAAAGTATTATTCTAGTGAACAAGATATGTCAAGACTATGCTGAGATGATCAATCCTTCGATATGGTCATGTACTCCCTTGATACCAAAGTATTGAAGTAAGCCACAAAGTATTATTCTAGTGAATGCGTTAAGACTCTACTGAGATGATCAATCCCTTGATGCGGTCATGTACTCCCTTGATAACTAAGAAAGCTACAAAATCATTATTCTAGTGAACGAGATAATCAATCCTTCGATATGGTCATGTACTACTCCCTTATACCAAAGTAACTGCCACAAAGTGTTATTCTAGTGAACAAGATATTCAATCCTTTGATATGGTCATTTACTCCCCTGATATCAAAATAAGCCATAAAACTGTTATTCTAGTGAACAACTCGATGATCAATCCCTCGATATGGTCATGTCCTCCCTTGATACTACCAAGTAAGCCACAGAATCATTATTCTAGTGAACGAGATATTCAATCCTTCGATATGGTCATGTACTCCCTGATATTAAAATAAGCCATAAAATTGTGATTCTAGTGAACGAGATGATCAATCCCTCGGAATGGTCACGTACTGCCATGATACCAAAGTAAGTAACTGCCACAAAGTGTTGTTCTAGTGAACAAGATATTCAATCCTTCGATATGGTCATGTACTCCCCTGATATCAAAATAAGCCATAAAATTGTTATTCTAGTGAACGAGATGATCAATCCCTCGGTATGGTTATGTACTCCCCTGATAGCAAAGAAAGCCACAAAATCATTATTCTAGTGAATGAGATAACCAATCCCTCGATATGATCATATACTTCCTTGTACCAAAGTAAGTAACTGCCACAACATGTTATTTTAGTGAACAAGATGATCAATCCTTCGATATGGTCATGTACTCCCTCAATACTACCAAAGTAAGCCACAAAATCATTATTCTAGTGAACGAGATAATCAGTCCTTTGATATGGTCATGTACTCCTCTGATAAAATGCCACAAAAGTGTTATTTTAGTGAACGGAATGATCAATCCTTCAATGCGGTCATGTACTCCCCTGATATCAAAGTGAGGCTTTATTATTCCCCAACCTCTGCTGAGCCTTATTCAGGTGATCGCACCATCCAGATATGTGAAGTTGAGCACATGCATACCTACTGAGAAGTACTAAAGTACTACCAATAGTACAACATCCTTTTCTTTACTCATTCACAAAAAAGCTCACTATTTTTGGTCTGAACTGCACGTCACACAGGTAGACAAAGATCAAAAAAAAAAACTTCATTGAGATTGTGATACTAGGTGAACTATGTATGTATGCTGGCTGACGTCTCCCTGCTTGGGGGAAGCCATACCCGAAACTTCTTCAAGGCCTCCTGCCATCGTTGAGTGTTTTGGGAGTGGCGCGTGCCACACGATCCTTATCATTTCGAAATCCATTGTAATGGTAACGAAACAGCACGCCAGCAGCGTACTGAGTAATCAAGTATCTGTGTTCACCAGTCTGGAGCGGAAGGTTCGAATGGCAAATTAAAGCTGAGTTAATGATGACGGTGGTAGCGGCAGGGAAACGAAGGATGATTCCGAGGTTCCAGAGAACCAGTTCTCCTCCACAACGGTCATCGAAATACCCCAAGCAACTAATCGTGCAACCCCCAGGAGCATAGTTCCCATGGTCAACGTGGTCATCGGTAGTTGACTGAGGGCCAAGGTTGAATGTCGTTGCTGCAAAGACCGTGTTTCGGAAGTTCTTGCAGAGGCCTGGCTTCCAGCGTCGAAGCTCTTCATTGTTCTCCTTGTACTCGGCGAACATGCCTGGGCAAAAACACTTGTAAGCGCTGTTTGCGATCCCAGACAGACGCTGCACAGCCGGATTTGCAAGGAGACTTTCCAGTATTTTGAGGTTCCTTGCCGAATGCTTTGTATTCGATGGCTGTGTCTACAGGACCGCTCAGCGAGTAGAGGAATAGAAAGCAACATTAGGCGTACCTGTCCACCGCCATGAGAATACCCAATTGCCACTGCGGTAAAGCCTCCCCATCGATTATAAGCTTGCTTTGCGCTTAACTTCAGGTTGACTCTGGCCTTCTCGAGTAAACAAGACCCCTCATCGTTTACCTCAGGCATCCAGTTTGAGTCTCGAGGCCTTCCAATGCAGTGGACGAGACCAAGGCCTTTTCAATCACAAAATACGAAGTTGGATCTTGTGAAGGTATATCAGCACTCATCAGACGCCGCAACGAGGAAAGAACTCACTCGCCATCCCAATCGATATAACGAAGCTTCTTGAACACCTTCTCGCGCGTCCATCCGCTGAAACATTTGGTGGTTCGAACACCCTGATAAGCAGTGGTAGTAACAGGAAGGCCTGTCACGTCAATGTCAAGAACGTGGACTTCCGAGTTGTCGACACGTTTGCGACCAATGGCCTTGCTGTAAGGCCCATCATTCATCCTCGAACACTTTAAATTGCGATAATTCTTTTCGTATAAGTTCTTGCTAGCCTTACGTTTCGAATTGACAGGTTTGTTAGAGGTAATGGCTGTGCATGCGGTGGGAGAAGGCGTGTTGTCCTCGGAGTCACTGAGATCGGGGAGTGGGCCATCGATTAGGTCACTATCGAAAGTAATTTCTTCTGGGAGATCGGAGAGGTCAAGGACAGGGAGATTGTTGAATGGTGTAGCGTGATGAAAAAATTCGGGATCCAATGGCTCGTGGTTGTCACTGTCTTCTTTTTCCTCATCTCCTTCAAGACTATTTTCGGACTTGTAACCATTCTCCAATTGTCGAAACCGTTCCGCTTCCTCTGCGGCAAGTAATTCGGCAAGGTCTATATTCAAAAGAACGGTGCGGGTTTTCGAACGGGTTTCTGTGAGGAAGGAGATTAATAAATTAAAAATGACGGGATTCACGTCTTCAAGATAAGGGGCATCGTCCAGCGCGTTGTTAATAGCACCGCCAGAGACCACCTTTAGCTGCCAGATTGATGCATCAAACAAGGGACATTTGTCTTTTTGTCTGATACATCAGCAACAGGGATCTCCCTTCCCCTATAAAATACCCTCAGCGGGCAGGTTCGGCCCACCATACCTGGGCGGGGGCATACAGGGCCTCCACTGTCTGCCATATCACCCCAGCTACTCGCTCATGGTCATAATCGCGCCTCCCTGCCCAATGCTAGGCCGAAATCGGAAAATTGATAATTGATCAGTGTTCTGATCAATATCTGGCCTGCCGCCCAACGGGCCCCATGCATTGCTCGCGATATCGCACCCAATACCACACTTACGGCCGCCAACCATTACTATGGCCCGAATATTATCCCGCCAGCTTTGCTCGCTGTTGCCAACAGTGTTCGCGACACTTCCAAACTGGGCCATAAAATTTTCGGAAAAATCGCAAAAAATGAATTTTATTGCTTCACATAAACAGTTTAGATGCACGACTTATAGTAATAATATGTCCATTATTATGCTTTGGCAAGACGTTTTCGGCCCCGTCAACTCTGATCCCTCAATTCCACATCCCGTATCCTGTAACCTCCACACAAACAATAATCATCTCGTCCTTATGTTCCCATGGTTCATAATCATGCTGCGCGAGCCTCGAAGCAGAAAGTCGCGCTGAAGCCTCTGCATCGATGGTTATGGTTATTTCCTGAGCCTGATCCCTTAGAACCATTCCCCGTGTCATTCAAAACGGAAGATACGACTAGCTTGGTCTTGACAGTGACTGAGCACCGGTGATGCATGCTAGTAGATAGTATTACAGACTGAACACATACACAAATATGATCTGCTGAACCGCCTCATCACATCCATCCACGTCCGGGTATTCGGTCAAGTGTCAGCTGTATCACGTCCTCCTTTTGCCCATGGCTCTGTATGCTGCACAACGGGCGACCTGATGAAAGCCATTGTTAATCATGAAGTGGAAAGAACAAGGAAGCTTGGCAAAACACACCCCATCAATGTTTGAATCCAACTCTGTCTTGAGTGTTAGCCCCTTCTGAGCTGTTGCTAGTTGCAGAGGTATGAATAATGAGCTAGAGCACTGTAAGAAAAGAAAAGATTAACATGATTCCGAGTTACGCCACTAGCAAGTTTACTCACTTTGATGAAATGCATACGTCCACTGTCCAAGCGATTGAATATCCAGGACATCAGTTCAACACTAGAGCAAAGCCTAGTCCGTCAGCTAGTCAGTGATTCAACGACTTTGATCTTACCTTGCGGGCATCATAGTCAAACTACCCATCAACACATCAAACTTGACTTCTAAAGAGTTTGAAAGAGTCCCTGAAGCTTCCATGCTTTTTGCTGCGCTGAAGGACTGAACAAGGATTTCAGGTCAGCATACTTCTCGATAGTAGATTCGGAGAGAGAGAGGGGGGGGACTTACGAGCAGAGTTGAGCGGAACTTGAACCTCATGGAAGACATATCTGGAGAGGAAAAGAAGGTGCTTCTTAATACAAATGCGAACGTAGATACGACGCAACGATCCACGACCCGAATGGCGTGAAGTAAGGATGAACGCAAGAGCGGAACCAAGTTGACATGCAAGAATAAGACCCAGAAAACAAAATGGAATAAAACTTACAAGTAAGCCAATGTTTAGATTCCGATATCCTTCGTTCGCTGGCTTGGGCTCGTTGTAAGGCCTAAGGAAAACAGAGATTAGCATCCAGAATTGAAGCAAGGCAGCGAGGAGGAGAACAAGTAAAGCAGTTAAGTGAAGAAATAATAAATGAAAAATAGTTGTAGCAGAACGAATAGCATTGGCAAGAAGAAGCAAGGAAGACGATACGATGGGAAAGGATATGCATAAGCATAGAGCTCGAGATCGAGGTCACGTGCACTATCCTGGGAGAAATAATACACATAAGAAAAGCTCAAACCCACCTTATACTGAATCTTGACTTGGATCTTCATAGCGTATAGCCGGCGTTCGGACTATTAGAAGGAGTTGTTAGCATCACGGTAGAGTCGGAGGGCCGGTAACGGGAAATTTGGGATGCTAGGTGTCCACCGCGAAGCATGGGAACAGAGAGAGATAGTACAAGAAGAAGGAAACCGAACGTACACTTTCTCGACACTCATGGACCCATATCAGAACTAGAATTCAATGTAAAAAGGAGTCAGTGAGTTATTTAGTTGAGAACGGACACGAACAACAAACACCGCACCCCGCATGGGCAGCCGAATACTCACAGACGCAGGAAAGAATATCAGATAAATCGTTGACCAATACCGCTGTCCTATGTCAAAAACGCGACACTTACACAATAAACCAACTCGCCGCTGCTAAAGCTGCAGGCAAACAGTCCAATCTAGCCAAAAAGGCCTATGCAATGCATAGCGGTAGCGTAGAAGAATGTGTTGATAAAGTCTTTGCCGTTGCAGGATGATAGGCGCCAGCGTTGTGGGGCACATAGAAAGCGCAGGTGTTGATGTTGATGATGAGGATGTAAGACCTGGATGAGCGGATTGGGTTAGTTGGGTTAGTGACACTTGGGAGACGCACCACATCCATAAAGCAAGCGCAACATAACACTGGTATAAAACACGCTGGTCGCAAGGCCAATTGTCCGTGATCAAGACAAATACGCAAAGAGTGATACCGGGAATCTGATGATGAATGAGGAATGTTAGGGGTCGAGCTAGAAGAGAGATATAAGCTGCGATCAGCGAATCAAAAAAAGAAAGAGATAACATACCAAGCTGTTTGCTCAACTCTCTGACAGCGGTTTTGGTCAACCTCTTGGAAGAAGGCTTGTAGGAGTTGAGGCTAGATGGAGTGGAAGTCAAGGGCCAAAGAAGTTCGTTGAACAAATCGTGAGACTCTCAGAAAGTCATGCTTCCTGGGCGCTTCAATATCCGTGGAGGATCCAATACTTCTTCCGGACATCCGAAGGTCAAACGTTTGCAGTCTCTCTAGAAAGTGTCAACATTCAGTATACTGCAAAACAATCGGAATACATTCCTTTAAGATGAATAAATAAAATATTCAAAATTTACAGAGTGTGAATATGTCTGTTGGTATCCAGAGACACGTCAACACCCTTGATACCGACATCACCACAAATGTTGAAAAGTATTTGGGATGTATACTTGTTCAGAGGTGTCCGTAACCTCTAAAACTGTACAATCTTACTCAATACCATAGTTGGATTTGATCTATGCTCCCCAAACGTTTATGTTGGCAACTTTTGATATTGTTGAAAAATGTAACGTTGATATGGATTCAATATTTCTAGTCCTTTGTACATACTTCCTTTGACAATGCATCTCTCAGCGTAATTTCCTAAATCAAAAACATAATGAAGCTAGTACCACTATATCTAGATCTCTCAGCCTTCAGGACATTCCTGTAGTTGATATTAGCTCTACTAGTTCATCATTGTGAACGTCAAACTCGACTCTAATTGTACAGTATTCAGAATAGAATGAACTTCAATCAAGTTTATTACCCTCATTAAGTAAAATTTCAGGATATTATCGGCTGAATACATGTAGCAAAGCGTTTCTGGAGCATCCGGATGATATCTACTATCATCTCCTACTTGGGACCGTCGTTTCAAATGACGAGCTCGAAAGAAATGCCTATTAAGCGCCAACGGACCGCGTTTCCGAGCGTGATTCGCTGGTAATCTCACTTTGCTCTCAACGTTCACGAGCACGTCCCACAAACTTACAAACTCAAAGTTATGCTATGGCCTCGACATGAACCACGTAGATCCTATCCAGTATGTCACATCTATTTCATTCTTTCCAAGCTCTCAATATCCCTCAGGGTCACGCAAAAGGTTGTTCATCAAGGCGTGACTACGGTCGAGCTCGATGTTTGTACAACGCGCTTCTACAGTTGCCTTCACGACTAACTCTTCCCACCTTTCAGAACCTCGCCACCGAGACTGCAGCCAACCTTGCAACAAAACATCCCGACTACGCTATCCTTGCCCCCGTATCGCCGTCTCAAATGTACACAAGGAGACGAAAAAGAACTTTTCTTCAGTAATCACCGACCTCTACGAATACGTCAACCAAGACTGGCAAACCAGCGTCGATGGTTTCAGAAGAAACCTACCAAAACGTTATGGCTCACAAGGAGACCCTTGATTCGGCTATCATCTACAACTGCGATTTCAGCTACATCTAGTATGCTCCTAGCTCTTTTCTTTTTATCCTTTCTGACTCTCGGTAGCTTTGGGTTTAAAACTCTTGAACTTTCATACCTCATCCATCTCAACGGTCACATTGCCGAGCAACCGCAACACATGATTATGCGAGTAGCTGTCGGAATTCACAGCGACAACATCGAGCACGTCCTACAAACCTATAACCTCATGTCCGAACAATACTTCACACATGCTACCCCTACTCTCTTCAATGCCGGTACACCAAACCCGCAAATGTCCTCCTGCTTCTCGTCTGCATGAAGGACGATTCCATTGAAGGAATCTATGACACGTTGAAGAACTATGCTCTTATTTGCAAGTCAGCCGGTGGTATCGGTATTAGTATTCACAATATTCGAGCTACCAGGTGCGTTCGCTTCTTGGTTTACTTTCTCTCTCTCTCTTACGCGTTTCCAGGTCCTACATCGCCGGTACAAATGGATACTCTAACGGTATCGTCCCAATGCTTCGTGCCTACAACGCCACCGCTCGATACGTCGACCAGGGTGGTAACAAGCGTCCCGGTGCTTTCGCCATCTACCTTGGTACGCCGTGATTGATCTGAGGAAGAACCTTGGCAAGGAGGAAGTCCGTGCTCGGGATTTGTTCTACGCTCTCTGGAAACCAGATCTCTTGTGAGTATTGTCCTGTTCTTGGTTTTGTGTGCTTATTGGGTCTTAGCATGAAATGCGTCGAAGGTGGAGGCAACCGGTCGCTCTTCTGCCCTAACGAACCCCTGGACTTCATGAGGTCTATGGCGACGAGTTTGAGGCACTCTACGAGTGTTACGAGCAGGAGGGTGGGCCCGCGAAACTGTTCCCGCTCAGAAGTTGTGGTATGCCATTCTCAAAGCTCAAATCGAGACTGGTAACCCCTTCATGCTGTACAAGGATGCTTGCAATGGTGTGTTTATCTTTCTGGTCTTCAGTGGCCTTTGCTAATCCTTTACAGCGAAATCCAACCAAAAGAACATGGTGTCATCAAGTCATCCAACCTCTGCACCGAGATCATCGAATACTCTTCTCCCGATGAGCCTGCTGTCTGCAATCTTGCCACCTATATCACCAAAGACGCCTCTGGCAAGCCCACATATGACCTCCAAAGCTCCACGATGTAGCCAAGACTGTCACAATCGATCTCAACCGAGTCATGGATCGCAACTACTACCCCATCCCGGAAGCTCGTCATTCCAACATGCGTAGTTGTCCCATTGGTATTGGTGCTCAAGGTCTCGCCAATGCTTTCATGGCTCTCAAGATGCCTTTCGACTCACCCGAGGCCAAGGAGCTCAATTTGAAGATCTTTGAGACAATCTACCATGGTGCTGCCAAGGCTAGTTGCAAGATGGCCAAGGCTGATGGTCCGTATGAGGCTTGGATGGGGAGTCCTGCTCAGCAAGGACAGCTGCAATATGATTTGTGGGGTATTACGCCTACGGATCTGTGGGATTGGGATACGTTGAAAGAGAAAATTGCAAAGTATGGGTTGAGGAACTCGTTGCTCACTGCGCTTATGCCTACTGCGCCTACGAGTCAGATGCTTGGCTTTAATAAGTGCGTTGAGCCTTATACTAGGTTAGTCATCGTCTTGGATTGCATTTCTTTCTTCGCTAACGTGGTCTTTTATAGCAACATCTACACTTGTCGTGTTCTCTCTGGAGAGTTCCAAGTTGTGTGTTAACAGTGATGCGTTCAAGAGGATCAAGACCGGGGGGAAGCGGCAGTACGCGCTCATCACAATGCAAGCTTGAATGAAGAACGTATCTAACTCATCTTATGTTATTCAATATAACAATTGATTTTGCATTGATTTTTGTAATTTTTCGGAAATTCTTTGTGCCTAATTTGAAGGGTGTTGCGAACGCTGATGGCAACAGTGAGCGGGATAGTATTCAGGGCCATAACAATGGCCGGCTGCTGGCGGTGGGGCAGCATATCGCGAGCAATGCATAGCCGTCGGGCGGCAGGCTGGATATTGGTTAGAGTATTGATCAATCATCAATTTCCCATATTGGCTTGGCATTGGGCGGGAGGCGGGATTATGGCAGTGAGCAAGGGCAGGGGGGTAGTATGGTAGGCACACTATATGCCCCCACCCATGTATGGCAAGCCCAACCCACATCACCTTAATTTTGTAGGGGCAAGGGAGATCACCCTTTGTGATGTATCCCGCAAAAAGACAAATGTGCCTTATTTGATACATGAATCTAGCAGCTAGGGCTGCAGAGACGGCAGCACACACAAGCATCGCGCTAGTCAGTACCAGATATATAATAATTGAAAATAAAAAACATAAAAAGATAATTGGCATACCTGGAGCCATGCGTTGAGAAAGTCGACGTTCGTTTAAGGAATCAAGCTCAAGTTCAGAACAGAATCAATTCAACAAACTTGGACGCCACACATTAGATCACATGCCTATGACAAATTCAGGCGCTAATTCCTTCTTGTTTCCATCTTACTGATTCTTGGCGTCTCCCACGAATTGCAGCACTTCCGTCTTCGTCCTCCACATCTACTCAAACAATGATCTCATTGCTTCCTCCCCGGCTTCTTCTTTGCGCCGCTAGTCTCAATGAACCCTAATGTGAGCTTACATGTCATTATTAGTTATTGTCTTCAAACAAGCGTGACTTTAGAGTGAAATCGACGTTGTCCGGCTGCCCCTGCTCCTGTTGCTTCTATGAAGAAACAGCTCAGAGACTCGCAATAACTGATCTTTGGGCTCAGGTAAGAGTATATCAACTGTCTAAAAAGTGCTGGTTGGTATGTCTGCACCAGAATCAACCGCGTCGTCAATCATGGCGGAGGTGTCTTGCATGACTATGGTAGCATGCTCATAAACATCCCGCAGTTGTTGAAAGGTGAACTTATGAGGGTCGACAGAAATTCAACAGCACAGGTCGCAGTGGTGCCAACATCGCTGAAGGTAAACTCTATATTTTAAGAAGTACTGCTTTCAAGTCTAATATCTAATATCTGTTCTTTTTTCAAGCACCTCACTCAAATTCGATGGTGAGGAATGGTGAGGATCATGGAGGATTGGGAACAGAGGTACACACAGGTACACAGTATGTTATTCGCCCTCGTTTTAGCAGGGGCCTGAGTAGACAAGTCCTGTGCAATCGGACACTGACTTGTGTATATGTTAATATACTTATTGAATTGTATTTTTTTTCTCCAACTCCTATGTCGTCCAAGCGCCAACGAAAGGATGGTTTCTATGAACATACGCCTGCACATTGGTCCACAACTATATCTGTATCTCAGGATGCCCGTCGCGTCAACATACACTCCGAGCCATTGCCCTCACTCCATTTGGTGTCTAGCAAGCAGATATATAATGATAATTTTGAATTTGCTAACCAACGCAATCACTGGGCAGAAATTGAAGAATTAGAAAGCCTCCTCAATGACCAGGAATTGAAGGACCTACAGGCAGATGAAGAAGATGATGTTGCGAATATAACTGTTGTCAAACCTGTCCGGAACTCTGTATGTGCCAGAATTACAATCTGGGTCCAAACCACTGACATACTCTTTGAACCTTTAGGACAACCCAATAAAGGCCTGGATACCGTATCAGGATCAGTATCTTGATGTGATGGTATGGCACAAGGGTCAGCGGGGCTGGGGAAATACCTGTGCGGGATGCAAGGCATCCAATGCACACTTTCGTTGCACCGAGCAGGAATGCTTTCTAGCAGGAATGTTCTGTAAGAATGTATAGTGAATGAACACAGGAAGCTACCTCTGCATTGGATCGAGGTATTTTGAACATATTTTACTGAACGTATTGTGGCTAACTTGCTTGCAGGAGTGGAAAATAAATCATTTTCAGGTGACAACCTTGAAACAACTCGGAGCTACGTACCAGCTAGGGCATACCCCGGGAAAACCGTGTCTATTTCCAAGGAATGCTCAGGCCGACTTTACCGTGATTCATACGAATGGCATTCACAATGTAGCAGCAAGGTTCTGTGGGTGCCAAGGCTCAAGTCGTACCAATGTTGTCCAGCTTCTGCAAGCATGTTGGTTTCCCTCCACACCTTCCGACCCCCAGGCCTGCACGACCTTCTCCTGTTTACGGCTTTTTCATCATCTCAACTGCTTGGCTAAAATTCCGGCGTATGACTTCTACCATGGCTTAGAAATCATGAGCACCAGTCGCCAAAGAATAAAGCCAAAGGTGTGAAAGGCTAATTTCCTCCATCTTGTCCCTTTCTGACTTGCGTTTCACTAGAACTGTTATAGATTATTCTTACTCACTATGGTGCAATGGCGCCTTCTCAAAACATGCAAATGGCGTGGCAGAGCACATGATTGGACGGGAATGCAGGGAACCGCTCAAGGAGAGCTGGCTGTCAAGTGTCCAGCATGCCCACACCCTGGATGGAACCTCCCATCAAACTGGAAAGAATATCCCGAAGAACTCCAGTATGTTATGCAGATCCTCTAATCCGTTCAATGCTTAATTCATTCTAGGTTTTATTTTTACATGTTCCTGGCCATCGATGCAAACTTGCGGTTAAAAAACAAGATTGTATCAAATGAAACCAAGAATCCTTTGCTGTCCGATGGCTGGGCATACTTTGTCCGAAAAACAGAATACGCGGAGCACCTGAAGCGATTTGTGAATCAAACGGAGGTGAGTTTCTTCGAATATGTATTACTGTATGATTCTCAACCTTTGAATAGATGAGCAGCTGCTCTGGTTTCGCGGCAATGTTTTTAGCAAACTTGAAAAACGTGAAAGGTCTCCGAACTTCAGGTGTAGCTGGGATATGTTGTGCCCGTCATGGGTTATGGCGAAAGAATGGGATGGGTGATCTGCAGGTAGGAGAGCGGTGTGTAAACATCTTACAATGCGGTATGCATGCTGAGACTGAGGCAGGTTTTGTAACATTGACTTTGTATTCACCAAAACCATTGAAGGTGAAGAGTGGATCTGCATTATTATATCGTACGACATATCCTGCCAGTGGTCGATTAATTTTTGGACCCGGATGGAAGAAATCAATCCTAACATCCGCATCCGCTATAACAAAGAGAATATCATTTTTATGATCCCCAAGTTTCATATCAAGGCACACCAAGAGATTAACCACCAGAAATTCTCTTTTGACTATCAACCTGGGGTGGGCCAGACCCATGCGGAGACAGTGGAGGAAGGATGGGCATCTTCAAACAAAGCTGCGTCTCAGACTAAGGAGATGAGTGCCGCAAGTCGGGCACTGACGTTGGATGATATTTTCGGGTTTTTCAACTGGCAACTTGCACAGAGTCTCGGTGAGTGTTACATCTACTAAATTTGAGTTTTAATCTTACGGCTACACCAGATCGTGTTCTTGCTAAACGTCTCATACGGGCGGTAAAGGAGTTTAAAATCCACGACGATGATTTCATGGAGTTCTCTGAGAGCCTGAGGGAGTCTGTTGGAGACAAGACAATACACCAATGGGATAAGATGATAGAGGAGTGGGAGAAAGATAAAACAAAGCCGTGTCCATACGAGCTTCCCAGAGATGGTATGTGACTGGTTGCAGTAACCATCCACTTTTTCTGAAGTTTTCCACCAGAAAAAATGAGCTTGAAGGAGGTGGAGATTGAATTGACTAAGGAGGAACATGAGGCATTGTCGCGAGGGGTCAACGTACACTCCTCCAGTAGCTGTGTGTTTTTGGTTCTCGGACTCCAAATTGAAGACTCGCAGTGTGTACACTACATCAATTAGACCATAAATGACTCTAATGCAACCTGTTAGACATTCCCGTGCTCTCAAAATCAAGACAACCCCCCATCCTACTCCCACTCAAATGCTGGAGCTTCAACGTGAGGCCTCAGCTTTACTCCGAAACATAGAAATTCCGAGACTTCCAGTCGCTCCTCATGCCGACTCTCCATGACTACCTTAACGAGAGCCAACAGGAGAGCTTTGACAAACCGGATGCAGATAATCCGGAGAATATAAAGCTTTTCCTGCCCTCGGACTTTCGACTTTCTGCAAGGAATGGTGCATGTGTTGGGGGCCTCAGCGCCATGGAAACCCAACTACGAGAGGCTGAGGCACGCGATTCATTGAAGCATTTGCGGCAGGGCCTTCGAGCAAGAACCATGACCTCGGAATTCAAGCTGAAGAATATCACCGGCCGGGTACGGAACACCAGAACTCAAGGTGTACTGCGGAAAATCGACCTACAGGTTTACAAAAACAAACTTCGTTACCGACGGGTGCGCTCAGCTATTCTTTCTTTGAAGGGACGCAGTGAGTGGGAAAAAGAGCTGAAGGTGCTTGAAGATGATGACGTACGGGGTCTCAATGAATGGGCTTTATCTCGGGAGGAGCGTGCGCAGGAAGAAGCTAGAAGGGAGCATGGTTTTATAGACGAAATAGCTCAAGGTAATACCACCCAGCTTCCTAGCATGGGCGAAAGCCATCGAACCCTTTCTTGGATTTGGTAAAACCAAGCGGTTTCCTCATTGGACCCCTCGTTTGAAGATGGTATGTTCTATAGCATTATATTATGTTTCTTGCATTCATATTGTTATTAGCCGTGCGGGTGGAATATGCAAAAGCAAAAGCCCGAAGTGACCGATGGGAAGAGGAGGTACTTCTTTTAGTAGAGGAGTTGCGGCGAATCAAAGAGTTTTCTGTGTGGGAATCAGAGGAATGGCTTTGAAAACGGGGTGCAAGGCCAGACACCAATCCAGAACTGAGGGAAGGACTGGATGCATATGCATATCTACAAGCTGAGTACAAATTCCAGTATGCTCAGCAGGTGGATCAGAGATGAGCAAAGCTTCGAGAGCACGCTCAACAGGTGCTTGATAGATTGCCAAATCTGGCAAGACTGATGTTTGAGCTTGATGAGGGTGAAGATGAGCAGGATCATCAGGAACATCAGAAAAAACTGTTGTGGGCCCAGGAGGATCTAAGGTCACCTAGTCCTCTTAGGCAACCTGAGGCATCCTAGTTGGCCCAGGAAAAAGGGTAAAACTTTGGACACCTCAGGTATCCTAGTCATCCTAGGTGTCCTGGGAGATCCTGGGATGTCCTGGGAGATCCTGGGATGTCCTGGGGTATCCTGGGGCATCCTGAGGCATCCTAGGATAAAAGTTCCATCCCAGGATGCCTCAGGATGCCTCAGGATGCCCCAGGATGCATCCCAGGAC